>CM016725.1:13107154-13133025 GCA_005771605.1 Scutellaria baicalensis | reverse complement strand
GAAATTAAAATCTTTAACCATTCAAAGCCTGTAAAACTGCTCACGATTCATAAAAAGACTTGAATTGTATAAGTATGAATTTTCGTTCATTTTTTGACAGGGGGGATTTTTCAATTTTGTTGTTCAAATAGACTTAATATGATGTAAAAATAATATGTATGAAGGGAAATTAAAATCTTTAACCATTTAAGCCCCGAAAAAACTGCTCACGATTCATAAAAAGCCGTAAATTGTATAAGTAATAATTTTCGCTCATTTTTTGGCAGTGGAAAATTTTATATTTTGTTGTTTAGAGAGACTTAATATGATTTAAAAACAATATGAATGAAGGGAAATTAAAATCTTTAACCATTTAAGCCCTGAAAAACTGCTCACGATTCATATAAATCCTGAAATTGTATAAGTATGAATTTTCGCTCATTTTTGACAGTGGAAATTTTCAATTTTTGTTGTTCGTATAGACTTAATATGATGTAAAAATAATATGTATAATGCGAAATTAAAATCTTTAACCATTTAAGCCCGAAAAGCTGCTCACGATTCATAAAAAGCCTAAATTGTACAAGTATGAATTTTCGCTCATTTTTTTAATAGTGGAAATTTTCAATTTTTGTTGTTCAGATAGACTTAATATGATGTAAAAATAATATGTATGAAGGGAAATTAAAATCTTTAACCATTTAAGCCCCGAAAAGCTGCTCACTATTCATAAAAAGCCCTAAATTGTATAAGTATTAATTTTCGCTCATTTTTTGACAGTGGAAATTTTCAATTTTTCTTGTTTAGATAGACTTAATATGATGTAAAAATAATATGTCTGAAAGGAAATTAAAATCTTTAACCATTTAAGCCCCGAAAAGCTGCTCACGATTCATTACAAACCCTAAATTGCATAAGTATGAATTTTCGCTCATTTTTTGACAGTGGAAATTTTCAATTTTTATTGTTCAGATAGACTTAATATGATGTAAAAATAATATGTATGAAGGGAAATTAAAATCTTTAACCGTTTAAGCCCCGAAAAGCTGCTCACGATTCATTAAAAACCCTAAATTGCATAAGTATGAATTTTCGCGCATTTTTTGACAGTGGAAATTTTCAATTTTTATTGTTCAGATAGACTTTATACGATGTAAAAATAATATGTATGAAGGGAAATTAAAATCTTTAACCGTTTAAGCCCCGAAAAGCTGCTCACGATTCATTAAAAACCCTAAATTGCATAAGTATGAATTTTCGCTCATTTTTTGACAGTGGAAATTTTCAATTTTTATTGTTCAGATGGACTCAATATGATGTAAAAATAATATGTATAAAGGGAAATTAAAATCTTTAACCATTTAAGCCCCGAAAAGCTGCTCACTATTCATAAAAAGCACTAAATTGTATAAGTATGAATTTTCACTCATTTTTTGACAGTGGAAATTTTAAATTTTTGTTGTTTAGATAGACTTAATATGATGTAAAAATAATATGTATGAAGGGAAATTAAAATCTTTAACCGTATAAGCCCCGAAAAGCTGCTCACGATTCATTAAAAACCCTAAATTGCATAAGTATGAATTTTCGCTCATTTTTTGACAGTGGAAATTTTCAATTTTTATTGTTCAGATAGACTCAATATGATGCAAAAATAATATGTATGAAGGGAAATTAAAATCTTTAACCATTTAAGCCCCGAAAAGCTGCTCACTATTCATAAAATGCCCTAAATTGTATAAGTATGAATTTTCGCTCATTTTTTGACAGTGGAAATTTTCAATTTTTGTTGTTTAGATAGACTTAATATGATGTAAAAATAATATGTATGAAGGGAAATTAAAATCTTTAACCGTTTAAGCCCCGAAAAGCTGCTCACGAGTCATTAAAAACCCTAAATTGCATAAGTATGAATTTTCGCTCATTTTTTGACAGTGTAAATTTTCAATTTTTATTGTTCAGATAGACTTAATATGTTGTAAAAATAATATGTATGAAGGGAAATTAAAATCTTTAACCGTTTAAGCTCCGAAAAGCTGCTCACAATTCATTAAAAACCCTAAATTGCATAAGTATGAATTTTCGCTCATTTTTTTACAGTGGAAATTTTCAATTTTTATTGTTCAGATAGACTCAATATGATGTAAAAATAATATGTATGAAGGGAAATTAAAATCTTTAACCATTTAAGCCCCGAAAAGCTGCAAACTATTCATAAAAAGCCCTAAATTGTATAAGTATGAATTTTCGCTCATTTTTTGACAGTGGAAATTTTCAATTTTTGTTGTTTAGATAGACTTAATATGATGTAAAAATAATATGTATGAAGGGAAATTAAAATCTTTAACCATTTAAGCCCCGAAAAGCTGTTCACGATTCATTAAAAACCCTAAATTGCATAAGTATGAATTTTCGCTCATTTTTTGACAGTGGTAATTTTCAATTTTTATTGTTTAGATAGACTTAATATGATGTAAAAATAATATGTATGAAGGGAAATTAAAATCTTTAACCGTTTAAGCCCCGAAAAGCTGCTCACGATTCATTAAAAACCCTAAATTGCATAAGTATGAATTTTCTCTCATTTTTTGACAGTGGAAATTTTCAATTTTTATTGTTCAGATAGACTCAATATGATGTAAAAATAATATGTATGAAGGGAAATTAAAATCTTTAACCATTCAAGCCCTGAAAAACTTCTTACGATTCATAAAAATCGTTAAATTGTATAAGTATGAATTTTCGCTCATTTTTTGGCAGTGGAAATTTTCAATTTTTGTTGATCAGATAGACTTAATATGATGTAAAAATAATATGTATGAAGGGAAATGAAAATCTTTAACCATTTAAAGCCTGTAAAACTGCTCACGGTTCATAAAAAGACTTGAATTGTATAAGTGTGAATTTTCGTTCATTTTTTAATAGGGGGATTTTTCAATTTTTGTTGTTCAAATAGACTTAATATGATGTAAAAATAATATGTATGAAGGGAAATTAAAATCTTTAACCATTTAAGCCCCGAAAAACTGCTCACGATTCATAAAAAGCCCTAAATTGTATAAGTAATAATTTACCCTCATTTTTTTACAGTGGAAATTTTCAATTTTTATTGGTCAAATAGACTTAATATGATGTAAAAATAATATGTATGAAGGCAAATTAAAATCTTTAACCATTTAAGCCCTGAAAAACTGCTCACGATTCATAAAAAGCCCTAAATTGTATAAGTATCAATTTTTGCTCATTTTTTTACAGTGGAAATTTTAAATTTTTGTTGTTCGTATAGACTTAATATGATGTAAAAATAATATGTATGAAGGGAAATTAAAATCTTTAACCATTTAAGCCTCAAAAAACTACTCACGATTCATAAAAAGCCCTAAATTGTATAAGTATGAATTTTCGCTCATTTTTTGACAGTGGCAATTTTCAATTTTTATTGTTCAGATAGACTTTATATGATGTAAAAATAATATGTATGAAGGGAAATTAGAATCTTTAACCATTTAAGCCCCGAAAAACTGCTCACGATTCATAAAAAACCTTAAATTGTATAAGTATGAATTTTTGCTCATTTTTTGACAGTGGAAATTTTCAATTTTTGTTATTCAGATAGACGTAATACGATGTATAAATAATATGCAATAAGGGAAATTAAAAGCTTTAACCATTTAAGCCCCGAAAAGCTGCTCACGATTCATTAAAAACCCTAAATTGCATAAGTATGAATTTTCGCTCATTTTTTGACAGTGGAAATTTTCAATTTTTATTCTGCAGATAGACTTAATATGATGTAAAAATAATATATATATGAAGGGAAATTAAAATCTTTAACCATTTAAGGCTCGAAAAACTGCTCACGATTCATAAAAAGCCCTAAATTGTATAAGTATGAATTTTCCCTCATTTTTTTACAGTGGAAATTTTAAATTTTTATTGTAAAGATAGATAGACTTAATATGATGTAAAAATAATATGTATGAAGGCAAATTAAAATCTTTAACCATTGAAGCCCTGAGAAACTGCTCACGATTCATAAAAAGCCCTAATTAATTGTATAAGTATGAATTTTTGTTCATTTTTTCAGAGTGGAAATTTTCAATTTTTGTTGTTCAGATAGACTTAATATGATGTAAATATAATATGTATGAAGGGAAATTAAATTCTTTAACCATTTAAGCCCGAAAAACTGCTCACGATTCATAAAAAGCCTTAAATTGTATAAGTATGAATTTTCGCTCATTTTTTGGCAGTGGAAATTTTCAATTTTTGTTGTTCAGATAGACTTAATATGATGTAAAAATAATATGTATGAATAGAAATTAAAATCTTTAACCATTTAAAGCCTGTAAAACTGCTCACGATTCATAAAAAGACTTGAATTGTATAAGTATGAATTTTCGCTCATTTTTTTACAGTGGAAATTTTCAATTTTTATTGTTCAGATAGACTTAATATGATGCAAAAATAATACGTATGAAGGGAAATTAAAATCTTTAACCATTCAAAGCCTGTAAAACTGCTCACGATTCATAAAAAGACTTGAATTGTATAAGTATGAATTTTCGTTCATTTTTTGACAGGGGGATTTTTCAATTTTTGTTGTTCAAATAGACTTAATATGATGTAAAAATAATATGTATGAAGGGAAATTAAAATCTTTAACCATTTAAGCCCCGAAAAACTGCTCACGATTCATAAAAAGCCGTAAATTGTATAAGTAATAATTTTCGCTCATTTTTTGGCAGTGGAAATTTTATATTTTTGTTGTTTAGATAGACTTAATATGATTTAAAAACAATATGAATGAAGGGAAATTAAAATCTTTAACCATTTAAGCCCTGAAAAACTGCTCACGATTCATATAAATCCTTAAATTGTATAAGTATGAATTTTCGCTCATTTTTTGACAGTGGAAATTTTCAATTTTTGTTGTTCGTATAGACTTAATATGATGTAAAAATAATATGTATAATGGGAAATTAAAATCTTTAACCATTTAAGCCCGAAAAGCTGCTCACGATTCATAAAAAGCCTAAATTGTACAAGTATGAATTTTCGCTCATTTTTTTAATAGTGGAAATTTTCAATTTTTGTTGTTCATATAGACTTAATATGATGTAAAAATAATATGTATGAAGGGAAATTAAAATCTTTAACCGTTTAAGCCCCGAAAAGCTGCTCACGATTCATTAAAAACCCAAAATTGCATAAGTATGAATTTTCGCTCATTTTTTGACAGTGGAAATTTTCAATTTTTATTGTTCAGATAGACTTAATATGATGTAAAAATAATATATATGAAGGGAAATTAAAATCTTTAACCGTTTAAGCCCCGAAAAGCTGCTCACGATTCATTAAAAACCCTAAATTGCATAAGTATGAATTTTCTCTCATTTTTTGACAGTGGAAATTTTCAATTTTTATTGTTCAGATAGACTCAATATGATGTAAAAATAATATGTATGAAGGGAAATTAAAATCTTTAACCATTCAAGCCCTGAAAAACTTCTTACGATTCATAAAAATCGTTAAATTGTATAAGTATGAATTTTCGCTCATTTTTTGGCAGTGGAAATTTTCAATTTTTGTTGATCAGATAGACTTAATATGATGTAAAAATAATATGTATGAAGGGAAATTAAAATCTTTAACCATTTAAAGCCTGTAAAACTGCTCACGGTTCATAAAAAGACTTGAATTGTATAAGTGTGAATTTTCGTTCATTTTTTAACAGGGGGATTTTTCAATTTTTGTTGTTCAAATAGACTTAATATGATGTAAAAATAATATGTATGAAGGGAAATTAAAATCTTTAACCATTTAAGCCCCGAAAAACTGCTCACGATTCATAAAAAGCCCTAAATTGTATAAGTAATAATTTACCCTCATTTTTTTACAGTGGAAATTTTCAATTTTTATTGTTCAAATAGACTTAATATGATGTAAAAATAATATGTATGAAGGCAAATTAAAATCTTTAACCATTTAAGCCCTGAAAAACTGCTCACGATTCATAAAAAGCCCTAAATTGTATAAGTATCAATTTTTGCTCATTTTTTTACAGTGGAAATTTTAGATTTTTGTTGTTCGTATAGACTTAATATGATGTAAAAATAATATGTATGAAGGGAAATTAAAATCTTTAACCATTTAAGCCTCAAAAAACTACTCACGATTCATAAAAAGCCCTAAATTGTATAAGTATGAATTTTCGCTCATTTTTTGACAGTGGGAATTTTCAATTTTTATTGTTCAGATAGACTTTATATGATGTAAAACTAATATGTATGAAGGGAAATTAGAATCTTTAACCATTTAAGCCCCGAAAAACTGCTCACGATTCATAAAAAGCCTTAAATTGTATAAGTATGAATTTTCGCTCATTTTTTGGCAGTGGAAATTTTCAATTTTTGTTGTTCAGATAGACTTAATATGATGTAAAAATAGTATGTATGAAGGGAAATTAAAATCTTTAACCATTTAAAGCCTGTAAAACTGCTCACGATTCATAAAAAGACTTGAATTGTATAAGTATGAATTTTCGTTCATTTTTTGATAGGGGGATTTTTCAATTTTTGTTGTTCAAATAGACTTAATATGATGTAAAAATAATATGTATGAAGGGAAATTAAAATCTTTAACCATTTAAGCCCCGAAAAACTGCTCACGATTCATAAAAAGCCCTAAATTGTATAAGTAATAATTTACCCTCATTTTTTTACAGTGGAAATTTTCAATTTTTATTGTTCAAATAGACTTAATATGATGTAAAAATAATATGTATGAAGGCAAATTAAAATCTTTAACCATTTAAGCCCTGAAAAACTGCTCACGATTCATAAAAAGCCCTAAATTGTATAAGTATCAATTTTTGCTCATTTTTTTACAGTGGAAATTTTAGATTTTTGTTGTTCGTATAGACTTAATATGATGTAAAAATAATATGTATGAAGGGAAATTAAAATCTTTAACCATTTAAGCCTCAAAAAACTACTCACGATTCATAAAAAGCCCTAAATTGTATAAGTATGAATTTTCGCTCATTTTTTGACAGTGGGAATTTTCAATTTTTATTGTTCAGATAGACTTTATATGATGTAAAAATAATATGTATGAAGGGAAATTAGAATCTTTAACCATTTAAGCCCCGAAAAACTGCTCACGATTCATAAAAAACCTTAAATTGTATAAGTATGAATTTTTGCTCATTTTTTGACAGTGGAAATTTTCAATTTTTGTTATTCAGATAGACGTAATACGATGTATAAATAATATGCAATAAGGGAAATTAAAAGCTTTAACCATTTAAGCCCCGAAAAGCTGCTCACGATTCATTAAAAACCCTAAATTGCATAAGTATGAATTTTCGCTCATTTTTTGACAGTGGAAATTTTCAATTTTTATTCTTCAGATAGACTTAATATGATGTAAAAATAATATATATATGAAGGGAAATTAAAATCTTTAACCATTTAAAGCTCGAAAAACTGCTCACGATTCATAAAAAGCCCTAAATTGTATAAGTATGAATTTTCGCACATTTTTTAACTGTGGAAATTTTCAATTTTTGTTGTACAGATAGACTTAATATGATGCAAAAATAATATGTATAATGGGAAATTAAAATCTTTAACCATTTAAGCCCGAAAATCTGCTCACGATTCATAAAAAGCCTAAATTGTATAAGTATGAATTTTCGCTCATTTTTTTACAGTGGAAATTTTAAATTTTTATTGTAAAGATAGATAGACTTAATATGATGTAAAAATAATATGTATGAAGGCAAATTAAAATCTTTAACCATTGAAGCCCTGAGAAACTGCTCACGATTCATAAAAAGCCTAATTAATTGTATAAGTATGAATTTTTGTTCATTTTTTCACAGTGGAAATTTTCAATTTTTGTTGTTCAGATAGACTTAATATGATGTAAATATAATATGTATGAAGGGAAATTAAATTCTTTAACCATTTAAGCCCGAAAAACTGCTCACGATTCATAAAAAGCCTTAAATTGTATAAGTATGAATTTTCGCTCATTTTTTGGCAGTGGAAATTTTCAATTTTTGTTGTTCAGATAGACTTAATATGATGTAAAAATAATATGTATGAAGGGAAATTAAAATCTTTAACCATTTAAAGCCTGTAAAACTGCTCACGATTCATAAAAAGACTTGAATTGTATAAGTATGAATTTTCGCTCATTTTTTTACAGTGGAAATTTTCAATTTTTATTGTTCAGATAGACTTAATATGATGCAAAAATAATATGTATGAAGGGAAATTAAAATCTTTAACCATTTAAAGCCTGTAAAACTGCTCACGATTCATTAAAAGACTTGAATTGTATAAGTATGAATTTTCGTTCATTTTTTGACAGGGGGATTTTTCAATTTTTGTTGTTCAAATAGACTTAATATGATGTAAAAATAATATGTATGAAGGGAAATTAAAATCTTTAACCATTTAAGCCCCGAAAAACTGCTCACGATTCATAAAAAGCCGTAAATTCACTACAAAAAAAACTATTTCTTGTGACAACAACTTATGTGACAACCGAAATATTGTCACTAAAAACACCTATTTAGTGACAATAATTACGTTTCTCACAAAATAACATAAGTTGAGATTATTAGTGACAACGTTTTATGTTGTCAATATTTTTCGTCACTCAAAATTTGGAGCCAAAATAAAATGATTTCCCACCAATTTTTTTTTGTCACTAATGCAAAGTTATACAGTGACAACATTGTCAATCATCACAAAAGACATTAGTACCAAATAATTAGTGACAACATTATATGTTGTCGATATTTTTCATCACTAAAAATTTGGAGCCAAATAAAATGATTTCGCGCCAATTTTTTTTGTCACTAATGCAAAGTTATACAGTGACAACATTTTCAATCATCACAAAAAAATTAGTACAATTAGTGACAACATTATATGTTGTCAATAATTTTCATCACTAAAATTTGATGGTCAATTTTTTGTCACTAATTCAAAGTTATATAGTGACAACAATTTCAATCATCATTAATTATTCAATAATCCTAATTTTTAGTGACAACGTGTGGTTGTCACAAAAAATTCATAGAGTAGTGATTGATTACGATAATATCTTTATCACACTAAAATAATTTTATATTTATGAAGAGTAAAAAAAATCCTAAAGTAATAAGAGATTATTTTGCATAATTTGTAAAATGTTTTTACTTTATTTTTATTCCATATGTAAACAATTTCTAAGTTATAGTTAGACTATCCCAAAAAATGGAGACTATGACAATGGATCATTTAACACATAATTCTCATCCATTAAATAAAGTGGACCTGATAATTATAGTGACAAGTGTACTAGTAATTTTTATTTTTGGTAATTAAAAAAGAGTTAGAGGTTAAGAAGAGAAGAAAATAAAAGAAAGAAAAAAGTATGACAAAGCATATGTTTCTATTGCCAACATAGTGGTGAATGAATTCTTGTCACTCCTCTTTATTAAATCTTATTTTATCCAAACCCCCAATGAAAATTTATAAATAAGTATGTATTTTATTTTTATATACAACAAAATGTCATTTTATCTTTTATTAATTTAAGTTTTTAATTGTTAAATCAATAAAATACATGATTATTACTTTTTGTTCGTTTAATTTGATGTGAGCCCCAAAATGTAGGTTCAAATTCTATAATTGCATCACAATATAGGTGCGTTTGAGTGTATACATGTAACACCCTGATTATCACTTAATCTCAATTGTCAGATTATAGACTAAAATTTAGTTATACAAGTTGTAGTGAAATTATTTATATGGTGATTCAAATAATATATTTTATATGATTGAGACTGTAGCTAATAAATAGATAAATACATATCAAATTAGATTGCATATAAAATTTGAATTTTATTTCAGGATTTTATTTTTATTAGTTAGTTGAGATAGAGAAAATAAATTAGGTTGTTGAGAAAAACAAGGAATCACTCAATACCTTCTATTAGAAAAGATCTCAAACCCTACCTATAAATATTTATATATATATATATATGATAGTTGCACCTGGAGATTGGACGTAGATAGCAGGAAAAAAAATCAAGAAAAACGGAAAGAAACAAGATTCAAACCTGCAGCCGAAATAGAGCTAACACCCAGGTATTATTATAATTTAATACATATGAATCTACGCTAATAATTTGATATTAGGGGAACTAATTAATTAGGATTTATCAGGTATTATTATAATTTGATACATATAGATGATTTGCATTGATTAGGGGAACTAATTAATTATGATTTATTAGAAGTATTGAGGATAAGTTACACAATATACACCATATATTCTATTTTTGTAACTTATCATCAATACTCCAAAAAGTTATCATCAATACTCCAAAAAGAGTTCTCGGTATCGTTAGGCTAATACATAACTGATCACCGTTCATTTGGTGATTAGGAGTTCTATTGAATAAATAGATAAAGATACGACCGAATCAGCGATCCTGTGGTGATTAGGAGTTCTATTGAATAAATAGGAGTTCTATTGAATAAATAGATAAAGATACAACCGAATCAGCGATCCTGTGGTGATTAGGAGTTCTATTGAATAAATAGAGATCCTGTGGTGATTAGGAGTTCTATTGAATAAATAGATAAAGATACAACCGAAACAGCGATCCTATGGTGATTAAGAGTTCTATTGAATAAATAGATAAAGATACAACCGAATCAGCACCATATACACCATAATCTATATTTTTATAACTTATCCTCAATACTCCTAATAGGATTAACTTATCCTCAATACTCGGATTAACTTATCCTCAATATTTCTAATAGGATTAATCATGTTTTCACCTTAGATGTTATACGTTTGAGATCAAATAATTTTGGTGAATAAGATTGAGGACACTGCAGTCACTGATATAGAATATAATTAATTAGTCGATTTTTTAAGGAAGTTTTATTGTTATTTATAGTTGAACAAAAAGAGGCTAGGCACGCAAATTTCACATTGTATGTTGATTAGAAAAGAAAAAAAAAACCAAGGAGTTATTTTCTTTGGATTTAATACAAAAAAAGAAAAAGAAATAATTAGTTAATTTATTCATTCTTGTAAATTAATTAAGAATTGGTTGTTGTGTTTTGCTAATTAAATAGTTAATTATTATAGATGAAAGTGTCTTGTTAAGAAATCTGTTTAGTTTAGCAATTCTCATAATTTATGTCATGTTTTATGATTAGATTAGTTTCAATTTCTAAACTGTCAAAAAGGAAAAAAAAAAAAAAAGTTCTTTGAATTGTGATATTAATAATTAAGAAAATCAGATTTGCCTCCATGTTTTTGGGTCCTGAAATTAGGGAAATATGAACAATCAATTGGTTTGAAGTTAATGTTTTTATTAATAATTGGTTTGAAATATATAAGCAGAAATTCAAATGGACAAAACATGGATGATGCTTGATGATCGGACCCTGCCCGAATATGATAAGGGAGTACATAATTTCTTGGATTTTGCTTATTCTTCAATTGAGCCATCAGAAAAAATTAGATGCCCTTGCAAAAGATGTAACAATGTTTATTTTCGGACTCGTGGTGATGTTGAGGCAGATCTATTTGTATATGGCATACTCAAGGATTATGTTATATAATGTTGTCTGTTTCTGTACGGGGATTGTTGGACAATAATGTGTGTGAGGCATTACATGAAATTAGTGATTTCTTTAAACAATTATGCTCAAAAACCTTGAGAGTTGGAGACTTGGAACACTTGGAAGGCCAAATTGCTTTGACCTTGTGCAAGTTAGAAAGAATATTCCCTCCATCATTTTTTGATATCATGTTACATCTCCCGATACACCTTGCACGAGAGGCAACCTTAGGAGGACTAGTACAATATCGATGGATGTATCCTATTGAAAGGTTAGCAAATTTATTTTTCTTTGTTGTCAGTTAAATAATTGTTTTATATTAATTATGTGGTATGTGTTTAATAGGTACTTGTATAGATTAAAACAATATGTAAAAAACAAAGCTTTTCCAGAAGGATCAATGGCGGAAGGCTATATTGCTGAAGAATGTTTGACGTTCTGCTCAATGTACATGAATGACATTGAGACACAATTCAACAAAGTTGAACGTAATTTTGAAAGATTCAATGATACATCACAACATGTATCTGTCTTCACTCAAAATACACGTCTTCTTGGGAAAGGTGTATATAAGTTTCTTGATGATAAGTCACTAAAACAAGTTCATGCATATATTTTGAAGAATTGTGATGAACTGATGTCATTTGTGAGGTACTTTCTGATAATATATTTGTTATATTATGAGATCAATTGAAATTTTCTATATGATCAATATGAGATCACAACTTGAGAATTAATATCCTCAGTGAGCATAAGGAGGAGCTGTTACGAAATGGTTGTGTTGATGTGGACAAGAAACATGAAGAGTCTTTTGGAAAATGGTTTGAACATCGAGTAAGTCTTTTCGAATAATACTTGATTTTTTTATTAATTTGTTGTCGTGATTTAATGAATCAAATATTTTTATCAGATCAATTGTGCATCTACCGATCAGCTTGTTAGTGAAGATCTTCTACACTTGTCATATGGTCCTGATCAACGAGCAACGCATTACGAAGGTTGCATTGTAAATGGATTACGATTTCGTACCAAAAAACATGATATGAGCAAGAGAACCCAAAATTATGGAGTTGTTGTAAAAGTTGATGAAGAATCGGACTTTCAAGATTATTATGGTGTGTTGACAGATATAGTTCAGCTGGATTATTTGGGAAACCATCAGGTAACATTATTCAAGTGTGATTGGTATGAAGGTAAGTCAGTGCAAAAAGATAGATATAATTGCATAAGCATTAATATGTCAAAGCCATGGAAGACCACTGAGCCATATGTGTTAGCAACTCAAGCACAACAGGTGTTTTATGTTGACGATATCAAATTGGGTAATGATTGGAAAGTTGTTATCCAGGCAAAAGCTCGAAGTTTGTGGAATGTGATAGAGAACAAAGATGATGAGTGTATAGAGATTGATGAATCATACCAACAAAATGAATCACATTGTACATTTGACACACTTCATTACCCTGATGATTTTGTTGAGTTGTGTAGAAACGATATTCCAGAATCATCAATCGAGGCAAATAAAGTGACATCAGCAAAAGCCAAAGTCCAAGCTGATACATTTATAAATGATCAAGATGAAGAAGAAGATTGCACATTGGTTGAATATGATGAAGTAGAAGAAGCAGTCGCTGATGCCACAACTGATAGTGATGATGAGTATGAGTATTAGCAATATTTCATGTTTGGGACTTGTTATCTTCATTTTGTTTACATGAGAATGAAGTAAATGATCTTTTGATTCTTCATTGGAACAATGTTATGTGTGTGGACCTTTTTTGTTTGATAGAAATACGATTTTTATTTTATTTATATTATAATCTATATTAATATTGGAAGAAGATATCGTCAGAATACAAACACAATCATCAGATATGCTAGGAAGACAAATACAACAATAGAGGGATGATTAATTATGGTTCTATTGTCTAAACATATTTTTATGTGGAGATATTTATTAATGAAATATATTATCTATTTAAATATGTTAATGTATGTCTTTATCATATGATATGATATTTGAAATCAAATTTATGTTTGTTGTTCAATAATTTACGTGGATATTTAATGATATCTTGTGATATCGAATCAATATAATCTTTATATATATAAAAACACAAACATTTCCTCAAATAGTAATGTTAAATTTTTCCTGCCAAAAACACCCTACCAAAATTGGAAATGATTTTTTATTAAAATAAATGTTAAAAGATAAATAATAAATCATGATTGATGATATATATATATATATATATATATATATATTTAAGGAAGTGATATGATATAATAAAATTACCATATTTGTCAATATGGTAAGTTAACTTTAATTATATATATATATATTCATATATTTATGATATCATTTAGCAATGTGTGTATACATTGCTAAATGTAATCATTATCATAATATCATATAAATAATAAAACAATTATTCATTCGATGTTAATATATATTTATATATAATTTATTATGCATGTAAATATATAAAATATATTTATTATATAATTCTTATCATTACAAAATAATAAAATATATAAAAGATAACCAAAATATAGATACAATTTTATGTAATTTTGTTGACGTATAAAACATAAGTGTTATATAAAGGAGTAGATATATAAAAATTAATTCGCCACTTGATAACCAAATCTACATAAAACATAAAGTCAACAATTAAATAATTCTAAATATAAAATTTAAAAGATATATTGTAATAATATATCATATAGAAAGAAATTAAAGAACTCCACTTGATTTGATAATAAATCATATGTAATAATAAAATGAATATCATATTTAATTAGTTATGATATTAATATTCTATAATGTGACATTATCTATATATATATATATATATATATATATATATGAAGAAGAACATTTCCTTAAATAATTTTTCCACCCAAAAGTTGTTGGCAAAAACTTTTATGAGTCAGGTGCATGGATCTTAGATCCATGCACCTGACCCGACCCGTTCACGCGCGCAAAACGCGCCCAAAACGCGCCTAAAACGCGCATGCACGCGCTCCCACGCGCTGGAGACTTGGCCTGAAGCTCATCCAGAATTCGCTCAAATAGACCAACCTTTGTGTATAGTTAAACCAACTTTTGTGTATAGTTAGACCAACCATGTGTAGGTAGGTCTAACTATATACAAAGGTATGTCTAACATATATAAAGGTATGCTTAACTATATATAAAGGTATGTCTAACATATACAAAGGTATATTTAAGTATACATAAAGGTATGTCTAACACAACGTAAAGGTATGCTTAACATAACGTAGTGGTATGTGCCAAAATTCAAAAATCAAGCCAAAAAAAGACAAGGCATGGAATCTGGGCATAACTGGTATGTTTAACATAGCTTAAAGGTATGTCTAACATAACGTAAAGGTATGTCTAACATATACTATTGGTATGTGATTTTTTTCAAAAATCATGAGCGAAAAAAAAAAAAAAAAAAAAGAGGGTGCGGTCCCCCCGACCCGGATCCGACCCGGGTGCATGGATCTAGGATCCATGCACCTGATTCACAAGAGACTTACTCAAAGTTGTTTTGATATTTATGGAAAAGATATAATGTTTATCCATTAAATAAAAAAGTCAATTGCTTCATTAATATTCTATATATAAGGATGAATATTATTACAAATTAGGAAGAAAAAAAAAAGAAATTATTGCCATTAGCTATCCTTCTTCTATTTAATACGTTTCAATTTAATAAAAATGGTAATTTAATATGTTTCAATTTAAAAAAATGTTAAATTATTTTATAGATGCAAACTAAATGATTTTTCATCTAAGCATTCCATATGATTTTATATAAAAATTTCTTAATTACTTATACATCAAGTTATTTGACATCGATTAAATAGAAATATTGGTTTGTTTTAAAATTAATATAATTTGAAATGTCATTTTAAAAATATAATAGATGTTGATGCTATCGTTTTCATCCATTAAATAAGATACAAATAAGTCCCTACTAAATTTCACTATTAAAATTGAATATACAATAATATGAGCAAACAAATAAGATTGTGATATTATCTTGATCTTGATTTTATATACTATATATATTGAATACAAATCTTTTGCTTTCATGGTGCTCATGGGATTGTGCTCTTTTTTTCTTTTTTGGTTTTTATTTTATTTGGTTATGATTTTTATTTGATCTACATCATATAGTTTGGATGGACGGTTAATAAATTTTTGACTTTATCAATAATTTCTTAACGATTAAAGTTACTATCGATATTCATATTTGGATATGAATGTTTTATTTATTGGTATTGCATATGGATTATTATTAATGTAATTTTTGTTTTTTATTTTTATATTTACTTTATGCAGGAATTTCGTGAAGAACTTGAATAAAAATTTATTTGTTTTAAAGATAACATGTTTAAAAGTAGTTAGTTGAATCATTCCTTCTATCTTATATAGAACATAACTTTCATGTTGTAATTTGTTTAAGTAAATATTATTCCTTTATCTTTAAATAGTGTACTTGAAATGTGATAATTTCTATAGAATTCATATCCATCTTATTTATATATAAACTAAGTTTAAAATTACAATATCTTATTTTATTACCGTAACTAGAGATTATCTCCAACAATTAAATATTTAAAATATATAACATATAAATTACTTAATTTCATTATATTACATTTGTATATACTTTTTTTTTCCCAATCTCAAATAAAAATATTATAATTGTATTTTATAAAATTTTATCCCGTGCATCGCACGGGTACAAAACTAGTATCTACATAATATTCAACGATATTTTGTAATATTATAATATTCATCAATTATCCGTAATTAATATCTTTTGTGATATAAATTTTTGTTCAATACTATATATCGACAAATAACAACATGATAATTAATATCTACAATTAATATCGATACTTTTTTGTATTATTTTTTGTTCAATAATATATATCGACAAATAACAATGTGATAATATTGATATATCGACAAATAACTATATACGTATACATGATTAAACTTTAAAATATATACTATATTTTTTGTTATTTTTTATTATAAACAAAAGCCTAATTGATGGTAAATTGGTAATGGAAACGTGCATGGATACATTATATTAAACCATAATGAAAAAAATTTATAACTAGAATTGCGGGAATAAAAATCCTAAAATTTAAATATTTAGTTAAACTTTTGGAGGGTACAATCTTAGATATTATAATATCCATCAATTATCCGTAATTAATATATTTTGTGATATAAATTTTTGTTCAATACTATATATCGACAAATAACAACATGATAATTAATATCTACAATTAATATCGATACTTTTTTGTATTATTTTTTTGTTCAATAATATAAATCGACAAATAACAACGTGATAATATTGATATATCGACAAATAATTATATATGAATACATGATTAAACTTTAAAATATGTACTATATTTTTGTTATTTTTTATTATAAACAAAAACCTAATTAATAGTAAATTGGTAATGGAAACGTGTATATACATTATATTAAACCATAAGGAAAAAATCTTTATAACTAGAATTGCGGGAATAAAAATCCTAAAAAATCCTAAAATTTGAATATTTGGTAAAACTTTTGGAAGGGACAATTTTAGATATTATAATATCCATCAATCATCCGTAATTAATATCTTTTGTGATATAAATTTTTGTTCAATACTATATATCCACAAATACCAACATGATAATTAATATCTATCAATGATCTGTAATTAATATCGATATTTTTTTTGTATCAATTTTAGTTCAATAATATATATTGACAAATAACAACATGATAATATTGATATATCAACAAATAACTATATATGAATACATGATTAAACTTTAAAATATATATTATATTTTTTCTTATTTTTTATTATAAACAAAAGCCTAATTGATGGTAAATTTGTAATGGAAACGTGTATGGATACATTATATTAAACCTTAATGAAAAAAATTTATAACTAGAATTGCGGGAATAAAAATCCTAAAATTTGAATATTTGGTTAAACTTTTGGAGGGTACAATATTAGATATTATAATATCCATCAATTATCCGTAATTAATATATGTTGTGATATAAATTTTTGTTCAATACTATATATCGACAAATAACAATATGATAATTAATATCTACAATTAATATCGATACTTTTTTGTATTATTTTTTGTTCAATAATATATATCGACAAATAACAACGTGATAATATTGATATATCGACAAATAACTATATATGAATACATGATTAAACTTTAAAATATATACTATATTTTTATTATTTTTTATTATAAACAAAAACCTAATTAATAGTAAATTGATAATGCAAACGTGTATATACATTATATTAAACCATAAGGAAAAAATCTTTATAACTATAATTGCGGGAATAAAAATCCTAAAATTTGAATATTTGGTAAAACTTTTGGAAGGACAATCTTAGATATTATAATATCCATCAATTATCCGTAATTAATATCTTTTGTGATATAAGTTTTTGTTCAATCTTATATATCGACAAATAATAACATGATAATTAATATCTATCAATGATTCGTACTTAATATCGATATTTTTTGTATTAATTTTTGTTTAATAATATATATCGACAAATAGCAATATGATATTATTGATATATCGACAAATAACTATATATAAATACATGATTAAACTTTAAAATATATAATATATTTTTTGTTATTTTTAATTATAAAAAAACCTAATTCATGGTAAATTGGTAATGGACGTGCATGGATAAATTATATTAAACCATAAGGAAAAATTCTTTATAATTAGTATTGCGGGAATAAAAATCCTAAATTTGAATATTTGGTGAAAATTTTGGAGGGTAAAATCTCTCTCCCACGTTTTATCTGCTCGATCCATTTTCTCCAAATCCTCTGTCTTCAATCTAGTTCCACTATCACCATGAATCTAACTTCTATTAGACTGACCTATATATTTTATTTATGCTCTTTTTTTTGTGGTTGCTATCAATAGTTCTTGTGATTCATAATCTCTGTTCTTAATCTCTATTTTTCTCCATGTCAAAACAAAGTCATTCTGCAGGTGAATTTCCATCTTTTTTGGTGCTACAATCATATACTATCTTAAACAATAACTTATGTTAATGTTCAAAACTCTTTGTTCGAAACAGTGTCCAACATGACTCTCGTTGATCAAGAAAGTAATGTCATTCTTCCAGTGCCGCAAGAATCTCCCGAGCAAGCATTTGCTTCTGAAGAAATTGAAAACACCACTACTGGTAGTATTCCCACTGAATTTACACATATGTTGCAGTTTATCTTGATATTTATGATTTATTTGTAAATTCAGGGACTTCTACAAAGAAAGTGCGAGGTTTAACATCAGGGCTTTCAGTTCAAAAGAAACGACGATGGACTGAAAAACTAAACATAGTTATTCATCGTAAGCGTAATCGAATTGTTGGTCCGAATTCTATGGATTTCAAGACAGAAGCATGTGTGGTTATTAAGCAGCATGCCCCACTTCAATATCCTTTTTGGAAGGACATTCCACTGGATATTAAAAGAAAAATGTGGCTCGGGATGAAGGTAATATTTGTGGAATTTTTTTTTACTTTATAACGTCAATTATTCTAAATTTTGTTTAACTATTATTGACATTATGCAGCAAAAATTTAATATTGAAGAGGACATCCAAACTAAGAATATAGTTTTTGCGCAACTGAACTGACAATATAGAAGCTACAGACATAAACTTCATTTGCATTACTGTAAGATGTTGGAGAAATACAAGAATAACACAAAGGTATTGGATGAGAACCCTCATGGAGTAAGTAAAGAAGATTGGAAGTTGCTGATCAACTATTTTGAAAGTGAAGAATTTAAGGTACTTATCTAGCTTCTGCAAATATCGTGACAAATTCTTATATCACTTGTATTGTTCTTTGGTTATTAAATAACTACCTGCAGCGTGTGGCCTTAAATCCATCAAAAGTTCAGTGCTTTATAATGTGTGTTGCCATCTAGTTGTCTGATAGTGCTAAAATTTGTTTTTTCTACGTGTAGAAAGTTAGTGATCGTAATAAGCTGAATAGACAGAAATTAAAGATGAACCAAGGTTGTGGAACAAAATCTATTGCCCAAGCATGCTATGAAGATGTAAGTAATTTTATTGCTTCTTTAGTTTTTATAATGTCATGATATTTATCTGATTTTTTTTTTTAAATGTCAGCGTGACCCTGAGACTGGGGAAGAGCCGACGCGAACAGAAGCATGGAAAAAAAGTCGATATAATAGTAAGACAAAAAAATGGGTGGATGAAGCCTCAAGAGAAGTACATGTGAGTCTGTTTATTTCTTTTATAATGCTACATAGAACTTGAGATGCCATATAATATAATGACCAATAACTTTATCTTTGTGATGGTCTTTATTATATAAATTTCTAGGAGGAACTCGTTAGACTTCAAACTGAACCAACTGAGGATGGTCAAGATCCAATGAGTGAGGATGAAGCATTTGTTAAGGTTCTTGGGGAAGAAAAACCCAGTAGGTATCGTGCTTGTGGGGATGGTTTGAAGCCACCTTCTAAAAGAGGAGAAAGAATTAATCTCGAGCTTCAAAAAGAAAACGAAGAACTTAAAAAGCAAAATGAAGTGATGGCTTCACGATTGGACTCCCTAGAATCCCAAGTTAGCAATCAAGAAGGCCATATACAATCACAAGTTGAAGCTCTTTTGAAAGCTAAACTTCCATCGATACTACAAAGTTTAAGCCAAATTAGTTAATTTCCATCATTCGATGTGAGTACATTTATTTATTAGTTCTTATATCTTATCTTAATTATTATTTTAGATTAATTGTTTGTGCTTCATATGCTACTTGCAAAATAGAACACTAATTTATATATCTTGATTTTTACAGGATCGAGAAGAACATGACTTGCAGAAGACAATGTAATTGGTTTTATGGATTGTTGTTGCCTTAATTAGTTTAATGATCATTAGACTTTAGTTAATATTTAGTTCTTTGTGAATTCGTATTTTTATTCTAGGTAATTATGATGTTGAACAATTTGGTTTTTAAGATAATTAGTTTCAAATTTTATTTCTTATGTCTGATTTTGTAATTTTGAACCACCAATCTATATTTATCAATTCAATGTTATAATTCCCAAACAAGATTGAAATTTATTTAAGATTTTATATAATTGTGATGATTTTCCTTAATTTAATTAATGATGATTAACTCCACTACTATTTATGAAATTGTGATAATACTTACATTTTAGTCACAAATATTTTTAAGTGACTACAAAATTAACTTATTGATGGATAAATTGTTGTGACAACTATTCATATTTAGTGAAAAAAATTACATGTTACTAAAACATAGAGCTTTAGTGTCCAAAACTATACGTAACTCTATTAAATTTTGTGGCCGACTATAATTGTCACTAAAGTCAATTATTTTAGTGACAAAACTTAGATGTGTCTATAATTAAATATTTGTGTCGACTATATTATGTCATTAAAATCCATTATTATAGTGTCTAAACTTATATGTGACTATATTTCAATTGTAGTGATAATTATTATTATGTGACTAAAGTCATTATTTTAGTGACGACACTTGTATGTGACAATACTCAAACTTTATTGACAATTATTATTATGTCACTAGAGTCTATTATTTTAGTGACGACACTTGAATGTGGCTAAACTAAATAGTTTTAGTGATGATATTTAAGTGTTGCTATATCAAAACCCTATAGTGATGAATATTGCATGTGACTATTAAATAATGCATTAGTGACAGCAATTTACTGTAACTAAAAAATGAAGTTATTGTGACGACAATATATGTTTCGTGACTAAACCTTTTAGTGTCACATTTTATAGTCACGACCTTTTGACAATGCACATTTTTGTCACTGACAATGTTTAGTGACGCCATGTGTATTTACAGTGACAAAAACTGTCGCCACTAGAACTCATTTTCCTTGTAGTGATTGTATAAGTAATAATTTTCGCTCATTTTTTGGCAGTGGAAATTTTATATTTTTGTTGTTTAGATAGACTTAATATGATTTAAAAACAATATGAATGAAGGGAAATTAAAATCTTTAACCATTTAAGCCCTGAAAAACTGCTCACGATTCATAAAAATCCTTAAATTGTATAAGTATGAATTTTCGCTCATTTTTTGACAGTGGAAATTTTCAATTTTTGTTGTTCGTATAGACTTAATATGATGTAAAAATAATATGTATAATGGGAAATTAAAATCTTTAACCATTTAAGCCCGAAAAGCTGCTCACGATTCATAAAAAGCCTAAATTGTATAAGTATGAATTTTCGCTCATTTTTTTAATAGTGGAAATTTTCAATTTTTGTTGTTCATATAGACTTAATATGATGTAAAAATAATATGTATGAAGGGAAATTAAAATCTTTAACCGTTTAAGCCCCGAAAAGCTGCTCACGATTCATTAAAAACCCTAAATTGCATAAGTATGAATTTTCGCTCATTTTTTGACAGTGGAAATTTTCAATTTTTATTGTTCGTATAGACTTAATATGATGTAAAAATAATATGTATAATGGGAAATTAAAATCTTTAACCATTTAAGCCCGAAAAGCTGCTCACGATTCATAAAAAGCCTAAATTGTACAAGTATGAATTTTCGCTCATTTTTTTACAGTGGAAATTTTCAATTTTTATTGTTCAGATAGACTTAATATGATGTAAAAATAATATGTATGAAGGCAAATTAAAATCTTTAACCATTTAAGCCCTGAAAAACTGCTCACGATTCATAAAAAGCCAAAATTGTATAAGTATGAATTTTCGCTCATTTTTTTGATAGTGGAAATTTTCAATTTTTGTTGTTCATATAGACTTAATATGATGTAAAAATAATATGTATGAAGGGAAATTAAAATCTTTAACCATTCAAGCCCTGAAAAACTGCTCACGATTCATAAAAAGACTTGAATTGTATAAGTATGAATTTTAGTTCATTTTTTCATAGGGGGATTTTTCAATTTTTGTTGTTCAAATAGACTTAATATGATGTAAAAATAATATGTATGAAGGGAAATTAAAATCTTTAACCATTTAAGCCCCGAAAAACTGCTCACGATTCATAAAAAGCCCTAAATTGTATAAGTAATAATTTACGCTCATTTTTTTACAGTGGAAATTTTCAATTTTTGTTGTTCAAATAGACTTAATATGATGTAAAAATAATATGTATGAAGGCAAATTAAAATCTTTAACCATTTAAGCCCTGAAAAACTGCTCACGATTCATAAAAAGCCTTAAATTGTATAAATATCAATTTTCGCTCATTTTTTTACAGTGGAAATTTTAAATTTTTGTTGTTCGTATAGACTTAATATGATGTAAAAATAATATGTATGAAGGGAAATTAAAATCTTTAACCATTTAAGCCTCGAAAAACTACTCACGATTCATAAAAATCCCTAAATTGTATAAGTATGAATTTTCGCTCATTTTTTGACAGTGGAAATTTTCAATTTTTATTGTTCAGATAGACTTTATATGATGTAAAAATAATATGTATGAAGAGAAATTAGAATCTTTAGCCATTTAAGCCCCGAAAAACTGCTCACGATTCATAAAAAACCTTAAATTGTATAAGTATGAATTTTTGCTCATTTTTTGACAGTGGAAATTTTCAATTTTTGTTATTCAGATAGACGTAATACGATGTATAAATAATATGCAAGAAGGGAAATTAAAAGCTTTAACCATTTAAGCCCCGAAAAGCTGCTCACGATTCATTAAAAATCCTAAATTGCATAAGTATGAATTTTCGCTCATTTTTTGACAGTGGAAATTTTCAATTTTTATTGTTCAGATAGACTTAATATGATGTAAAAATAATATATATGAAGGGAAATTAAAATCTTTAACCATTTAAGCCCCGAAAAACTGCTCACGATTCATAAAAAGCCCTAAATTGTATAAGTATGAATTTTCGCTCATTTTTTAACTGTGGAAATTTTCAATTTTTGTGGTACAGATAGACTTAATATGATGCAAAAATAATATGTATAATGGGAAATTAAAATCTTTAATCATTTAAGCCCGAAAATCTGCTCACGATTCATAAAAAGCCTAAATTGTATAAGTATGAATTTCCGCTCATTTTTTTACAGTGGAAATTTTCAATTTTTATTGTAAAGATAGATAGACATAATATGATGTAAAAATAATATGTATGAAGGCAAATTAAAATCTTTAACCATTGAAGCCCTGAAAAACTGCTCACGATTCATAAAAAGCCCCAAATTGTATAAGTACGAATTTTCGCTCATTTTTTTACAGTGGAAATTTTAAATTTTTGTTGTTCGTATAGACTTAATATGATGTAAAAATAATATGTATGAAGAGAAATTAAAATCTTTAACCATTTAAGCCCCGAAAAACAGCTCACGATTCATAAAAAGCTTTAAATTGTATAAGTATGAATTTTCGCTCATTTTTTGACAATGGAAACTTTCAATTTAGTTGTTCAGATAGACTTAATATGATGTAAAAATAATATGTATGAAGGGAAATTAAAAAATTTAACTATTTGAGCCCCGAAAAACTGCTCACGATTCATAAAAAGTACTAAATTGTATAAGTATGAATTTTCGTTCATTTTTTTACAGTGGAAATTTTCAATTTTTGTTGTTCAGATAGACTTAATATGATGTAAAAATAATATGTATGAATGGAAATTAAAATCTTTAACCATTTAAGGCCGAAAAACTGCTCATGATTCATAAAAAGCCCTAAATTGTATAAGTATGAATTTTCGCTCATTTTTTGGCAGTGGAAATTTTCAATTTTTGTTGTTCAGATAGACTTAATATGATGTAAAAATAATATGTATGAAGGGAAATTAAAATCTTTAACCATTTAAAGCCTGTAAAACTGCTCACGATTCATAAAAAGCCCTAAATTGTATACGTATTAATTTTCGCTCATTTTTTGGCAGTGGAAATTTTCAATTTTTATTGTTCAGATAGACTTAATATGATGCAAAAATAATATGTATGAAGGGAAATTAAAATCTTTAACCATTTAAAGCCTGTAAAACTGCTCACGATTCATAAAAAGACTTGAATTGTATACGTATGAATTTTTGTTCATTTTTTGACAGGGGGATTTTTCAATTTTTGTTGGTCAAATAGACTTAATATGATGTAAAAATAATATGTATGAAGGGAAATTAAAATCTTTAACCATTTAAGCCCCGAAAAACTGCTCACGATTCATAAAAAGCCGTAAATTGTATAAGTAATAATTTTCGCTCATTTTTTGGCAGTGGAAATTTTATATTTTTGTTGTTCAGATAGACTTAATATGATTTAAAAAAAATATGAATGAAGGGAAATTAAAATCTTTAACCATTTAATCCCTGAAAAACTGCTCACGATTCATATAAATCCTTAAATTGTATAAGTATGAATTTTCGCTCATTTTTTGACAGTGGAAATTTTCAATTTTTGTTGTTCGTATGTATGAAGGGAAATTAAAATCTTTAACCATTCAAGCCCTGAAAAACTGCTTACGATTCATAAAAATCCTTAAATTGTATAAGTATGAATTTTCGCTCATTTTTTGGCAGTGGAAATTTTCAATTTTTGTTGGTCAGATAGACTTAAAATGATGTAAAAATAATATGTATGAAGGGAAATTAAAATCTTTAACCATTTAAAGCCTGTAAAACTGCTCACGAATCATAAAAAGACTTGAATTGTATAAGTATGAATTTTCGTTCATTTTTTGACAGGGGGATTTTTCAATTTTTGTTGTTCAAATAGACTTAATATGATTTAAAAATAATATGTATGAAGGTAAATTAAAATCTTTAACCATTTAAGCCCTGAAAAACTGCTCACGATTCATAAAAAGCCCTAAATTGTATAAGTATGAATTTTCGCTCATTTTTTTACAGGGGAAATTTTAAATTTTTGTTGTTCGTACAGACTTAATATGATGTAAAAATAATATGTACGAAGGTAAATTAAAATCTTTAACCATTTAAGCCTCAAAAAACTACTCACGATTCATAAAAAGCCCTAAATTGTATAAGTATGAATTTTCGCTCATTTTTTGACAGTGGAAATTTTCAATTTTTATTGTTCAGATAGACTTTATATGATGTAACAATAATATGTATGAAGGGAAATTAGAATTTTAACCATTTAAGCCCCTG